>CM055118.1:412614266-412658311 GCA_029206835.1 Rana muscosa | reverse complement strand
TTGCCCTCTTGTGACCCAGAGGTGAAGCCCAGCCAAATGAGCTCAGGCTGGACTTCTCCTTTAATTCCCTAACCCCCCCCCCCCCCCCCCAGGTAAATTGTAACATCTCCTAGAAGTAGGTGATTTGAGGGGGTTTACCACTTTAAGCAGACTTCCACAATTAGCACCGCTCTAATCTCCTCTGAAAAGACCCCTTGTTTGGAGTCAGACATTGTAAACCTGTTAAAGCTACAAAGATCCCTTACAACGGATCCCAAGCTGGCCATAGATATCAGACTGAGGAGCGTGGGGACAGTGTCGGGGTATCTTTGGGTTTGGGGAGGTCACAGTAAAGCTGGGGGGGGGGGGTCACCTCTCGGACATTACATTGATGTCTGATCCGGTAGAATTGGGTATTTGTAGTACGGGGGATACAGAAGAATGGCGTCTTTGCTGTGACATCTGTACCGGGTATTTATATCGGAGGTGACATTTATAGAAAAGTCTATATTTGGATGTTTGCAGACAATCATTGTGTGGGTGGGTTCACGTTTCCTCCCTGATTATTGACCTTTCATCCTATATTTATCCTCCTGTGTCGGCACCGTGTTTACATCTGGCGGAATGTACGGCTCCTCCGACAGACGGGGATTGGCTGGGGCTGTTATAGCTGGACGGAGATAAATAGTTTGCTGTTGGAGGAAGTCCCATACACAAGTTTGTATTTTGTAAAATGTATTTCCATTTTCTTATGGGATCACATTTTATAAATCTAGCAGCAGCTAAGCTCAGGGGAAGGAGGGGGGCACACTGCGCATGCGCAGCTTTTGTATGAGGGTGAACGCTCGCTCCTGAGATGCTGGGAGGTGAACGCTCGATGCACGTGGTATCCTGACCTCAAGACGGGGTCGAGCTGGTTGGTTAAGCCGGCCATAAGCTATTAGAATGCTCTATGGAACGATTAGTTGAAAATCCATGTGCCCATCAGTGACTCGAAGCACTTTTTGTTTAACTGACATACCGTGGCAAAGTCAGCCGGAAGTGGGAACGGGTGGCTGTCAAAACGAGGTACCTGCTTTAAAGCGGAGGTCCACCCAAAAATGGAACTTCTGCTTTAGGTACTCGTGACCCCCTGACATGGCACATGTGGCATGTCATTTTTTTTTTGGGGTGGGGGGGATGGGTACCAAGCTCTCACTTCCTCTCCTGGTGGCACCGAGTGGAAGTTCATTTCTCCCTCCCTGCAATCTTCTGGGACATGTTGCAGGTCCCAGAAGATTGCCTAGCCATTCACAACGTGTAGCGCAGTGCGCGCTCGGCTGTGAAGTCGCAGCCAGGCGTCCACACTTGCAATGCTGGCACAGAGGAGAGGAGCGAGGCTTCGTACGCCCGCATCGCTGGATCCCGGGGACAGGTGAGTGTCAAGTAAGCAGCTACACTTTTTTGCAGCTGCTGACTTTTTAATGGGTTGAGTTCTGCGGAAAAAAGTCAGCAGCTTCAAATCCTGCAGCTGCTGACTTTTAATATATGGAAACTTGCCTGTCCTGGGCGCCCGCGATGTTGGCACCTGAAGCCGATCTGTCCCTAGGGTGGAGGCGCCGCCATTTTTGGTAAGGGAATCGAAGCCTTGCGGCTTCACTTCCTGGTTCCCTACTGTGCATGCGCGATCTCACTGGTCCCTGCTGTCTTCTGGGACCCGTGTCTCCCAGACGGTGGGGGGATTGAGGAGGCGCCGGAAAGTGGCAGGGTCTGCATCCCTTTTAGGTGTGTTTTTTTTTTTTTTTTTTTTTTTTTTCCTTTTGGGAGTATATTACCAAAAATGACGTTTGTTGCAGGAGATGCCCAAAATCTGACTTGTATCTTGGTGCAGACTTCTGGGAAAATCAGCGAGCCAATCACACAAGCAGGAAATGACATTTCAGGGGGCGTTCTGTATACCATCTGTGTACAGAGCGCCTCCTGGTGGCCATATTGGCACAAACTGGCGTTCTATAAATCCTGTACTGATAATAAAAATAATATAATAAAATATAATACAATATATTAATATTTAAAAAAATATGAATGACATTTTTGGGGGGCAGTCTGTGCACAGAACACCTCCAGGTAGCCAATATGGCATTTTACAGAAAATGGCTGCAGATTGAAAGGGAAAGGTAATTTTTAATATTCAATTACAATGACTTGTGTCACAATTTCTAGATATAATTTATATATCTATGGCAAAAAAAAAATTTCCCCATGAAATTGTCGTCAACCTTCCAAGGATTTATATCCATATCCTCAGTGCAACAAATGATCAGTTGAGCCCCTAAAAATCGCGCGTTCTCGCGTCTGATCTGCGTGTTTCCAGGTGTGTACAGGTTATATATAGTTTATATTGCTATTTGTTGTTCTATAATTATCGGCGGTGACGGGGGGTGGGGGTGAGCGGCTCGTGGTATCTGCGAGGGATGGCGGTTCCGGTTACACAACTGAATGTTCTCTGTTGTGTGGGCAGCAGGTTGGACGGCATTCCTCCGGGTCTGACCTCATCATACAATCCTTCATTATGGAGCTCCTCCATTCTCTGCATTGTATACAAACAGTCTCTAAGTTTTCACTCCTTTTGTGTTATATAAAGAAGGGCAGACTGGACTTCATCATCAGACGGAATACACTGCTGACCTCTCTCTCTCTCTCTCTCTCTCTCTCTCTCTCTCTCTCTCTCTCTCTCTCTCTCTCTCTCTCTCTCTCTCTCTCTCTCTCTCTCTCTCTCTCTCTCTCTCTCTCTCTCTCTCTCTCTCTCTCTCTCTCTCTCTCTCTCTCTCTCTCTCTCTCTCTCTCTCGTTTGTTTAAGGGGTCAGCAA
This sequence comes from Rana muscosa, assembly GCA_029206835.1. NCBI lineage: Eukaryota > Metazoa > Chordata > Amphibia > Anura > Ranidae > Rana > Rana muscosa. The sequence goes on along the minus strand of CM055118.1, from coordinate 412,655,483 downwards.
ACATTAAACGGAAATTACAAGAACGGGTTCTTTTGGCTTTTAAAGACTTGTATCTGTGTCAATGTTTTTTCCATATTTACATAAATGTGCATTCCTTGCATTAAAGTGGAGGTCCACCCTAAAAAAAAAAAAAAAAAAAAAATACTGTATATACTCGAGTATAAGCCGAGTTTTTCAGCATTTTTTTTTTTTGCTGAAAAATGCCCCCCTCAGCTTATACTCGAGTCTCATCAACTTTGTGCGCCTGATCACGGCTAGCCATAGGTCCCCTGGCCCCCAAACTTGGCACACATGTAGCCCCACGCTTCATCTACAAGTGTGCAAAGGTTGTTGTCCGGGGGACCTACGGCCGGGGAGCACCGTTTTTTTTTTTTTCACTCTCAAAGCTGGGCACCCCTTCCATAGATTTCCATGTTAAACTGTCATTTTCTCCTGGTGATTTTGGAGACCCGGTACCTGCCGACCGTAGGTCCCCTGGCCCCCAAACTTGGCACACATATATCCCCACTCTTCCTCTACCAGTGTGCAACGTTTGTTGTCCAGGGGACCTACGGCCGGGGAGCACCGATTTTTCAAAGCCGGGCACCCCTTCCATAGACTCCCATGTTAAAAGTCAGTCTAGTCACACAGCGCCAGAGATCAGGTAGGGAGATTGGACACTGATGCCGCGTACACACGATCTATTTTTTTTTTTCGACGGTGAAAACACCATCGAGAAAATCGACGTGAAAAACGAGGAACAGCTTGTTGCCCCCACACACGGCAGTTTTTAAATGACATTTTTTTTTTTTTGGTCGAAAAAAACGACCGTGTGGGCTCCCCGGCAGTGTTTGCCTATGGGAAAACTGCCGCAGAAAAAAACTACGGGAATCGCGACGAGAAAAATTGGAGCATGTTCTAATTTTTCTCGTCGTGATTAATGATGTTTTTCCCGTCGAAACTACAAAAAGCCCCACAGACTATCGTTTTTCTCGTCCAAAGGAAAAAATGTAATTTTTCTCGACGGGAAAAATGATCGTGTACGCGGCATGACAGTGAGGCATGCAGATGGACACCCTAGGCTTATACTCGAGTCCATACGTTTTCCCAGTTTTTTGTGGTAAAATTAGGTGCCTCGGCTTATATTCTGGACGACTTATACTCGAGTATGTAGACCAATGCTAGAAAAAAAATTGAAGACCCGTGCGGGTCTTCCTAATCTGCCACTTCCTAAACCACGGCTGGCCTACTTCCTTGTCCTCCCCGCGTTGTCTTCTGGGGAATGGGGGGCGCTGCCTTCTGGGAACTCTGTGTATCCCAGAGAGCTCCACTGCCTGTTTCCCTTAGTAAGGATGGCGGCGCCGGGAACTGGCACGATAGAGGGATAGCCCTGGGGGGGTGCGACATCGCGGGCCCCCTGGACAGGTAACAGGTAAGTGTCCTTAAGTCAGCAGCTACAGTGTTTGTAGCTGCTTACTTTAAAAATAAATAAAAATCGCGGGTGGAATCCCTCTTTAAAGTGATACTAAACACGCTGTGTATATTCTTCTTTCTATTTCTGTATGGGAAAGACGGCGCTGTAATTTAATTTAAAAAAAAAACAAACCCTCTTAAAGCGGAGTTCTGCCGAAAAAATTGTAGCTGCTGACTTAATAATCAGAAACTCACTTGTCCCACGGTCCAGCGATGCGATGGAACGAAGCCCTGCTCCTCTACCCCCTCCCCCCCCCCCCCCCCTCTCCACGGTGCCAGAATTCTTACTGTGGGCGCCTGGCTGTGGCTTCACAGCCAGGCACGCACTGCGCATGATCACAGCGCGCGCCCTGCAGGGGCGCATGGGGAGTGCGCGAAGGGGAGGCCGTCTATTGACAGCCTCCGGGATTTTCAGGTCCGCGCTGAAGCCGTCATTTTGCTATAGCGCGGGCCTCAAGTAGATAATGAATCTCCAGCTGTCACATGACCCAGCTCTCTCCCAGCCTGTCTGCAGGGAGACATAAGCAGCTTCTAGTGCTCTACTACTGGTCACATGTTCTACATAAAAACAAAAAAAAATATCCTTTAGAAGAGTAAAAATGGCATTGATGTGTCTTGACAACTCCCCGCCTGTATACTGTGTATATAAGGCGGATCTCTTGCGCAGGATCACGTACCTAGGACTTGATTCTGCACTTTCGGGTCTGTGGTGCCGCCGGCGACCCGCTACCGCTGTGATTGGACTCGGTGGGAGCCAAGCAGTGGGTCCGGCGGACTCTTATGTGCACCGGGACCTACCGATCATTCGGGTCACAAGCAGAACAGCAGTCTGCCAATGTAAACAAGGCAGACTGCCGTTCTGTCATACGGTGTTACTTATAATTGGGACACTTTCCTGTCCAGGAATTCAGCGTTGTCTTCCAAACAGATTTTTCAATCGGCTCCCTAGTGCACATGTGCAAAGCGCGCTGCTCTCTTATTAGGCCAGCTAAAGGGGAAGGAGGAGGAGGCCGAACTTTCAGATCACTTGGCCCCCCCCCCCCCCCAAAGGTGCCAAGTGTGGGTGGGAGGAGGCAGACAAGCGGAGCTTCCCCTTGTGGTTGGAGCTCCGCTTTAACTTGTCATGCTGGTTGTTTGCAGGGCCATGAATGTTGGGCAGTTTAGCAGGAATGGGGTAACATTCAAGCCATCTATGTCCAGCCTTTTGTATAGAATGCCACCAAATTTCTCTAGATTGGATTCGCTGATCTGTAGGTCTGTTTGGTTCTCTAAATCACAGCGTGAGTTCTGATGGACTCATAAATCTGTCACCTGATATTTACATAGGACAACTTTTACCTCGGGACTTTTACTTCCTCCTGCCAATCAGGAAATAGATGGAGGAATATTCCATGAACAAAGGATTCGAAAATATTATTTCTTGCATGTCTCTGTTTTTAATTTTTTACTTCTGGCTTCACCTGACCTGGTTTTCTTTCTTTGCTCTTTGTACATTGTGTTGAAGTTCGGGAAATTCTGCAGCTGGTTTCCAGTAACATTGAGGCGTATCGCACTTTTTGACTCGCTGAGCTTCGCTGTTCAACTTATGGATCCCTCCCCCGGACATTCCAACCAGTACATGAGCTGTACAAATAAATATAGCTGAGTTGACACATCCTAAACCTTCTGCCTGTGGTAATATATACAGAGGTGAGGGCTTTCCATCATATACCTTCCCCGAAAGAAAAAAAAAAATCCCCCTCCCAATTAATTGGGACCTCTGTGTAGGGGAGTCGAGGTGTGGTTCCACCCCTAGCATTTCTAGTCACAATCTTGAGTTAAGGGCAGATGATTCATGTAGCATGAACAGCACAGAACTGGTGGAACCCAGGTACCCCCATTTACTGTCTGCAGGAGTCTGAAAAAAAACAGCGGGACCCCCATCTACTGTCTGGAGAAGACGGGAGGAAACAATTTACTGTCTGGAGAAAACCAATGGGACCCAGGTACCCCCATGCAGTGTCTGGCGGAAACCAGTGGGAACCCCCATGCAGTGTCTGGCGGAAACCAGTGGGAACCCCCATGCAGTGTCTGGCGGAAACCAGTGGGAACCCCCATGCAGTGTCTGGCGGAAACCAGTGGGAACCCCCATGCAGTGTCTGGCGGAAACCAGTGGGAACCCCCATGCAGTGTCTGGCGGAAACCAGTGGGAACCCCCATGCAGTGTCTGGCGGAAACCAGTGGGAACCCCCATGCAGTGTCTGGCGGAAACCAGTGGGAACCCCCATGCAGTGTCTGGCGGAAACCAGTGGGAACCCCCATGCAGTGTCTGGCGGAAACCAGTGGGAACCCCCATGCAGTGTCTGGCGGGGACCCCCATGCAGTGTCTGGCGGGGACCCCCATGCAGTGTCTGGCGGGGACCCCCATGCAGTGTCTGGCGGGGACCCCCATGCAGTGTCTGGCGGGGACCCCCATGCAGTGTCTGGCGGGGACCCCCATGCAGTGTCTGGCGGGGACCCCCATGCAGTGTCTGGCGGGGACCCCCATGCAGTGTCTGGCGGGGACCCCCATGCAGTGTCTGGCGGGGACCCCCATGCAGTGTCTGGCGGGGACCCCCATGCAGTGTCTGGCAAAGTCTGGCTAGAAGTGGTCTCCATAGAATTGTCGCCAAAAAGCCTCCAACATGGAAACAAAGCCAAGCGACAACTTTGCAGGAAAATATAGGAACTGGGGGGCCCGAAAAATGGCAGCTGGTGCTCTGGGCTACTGAGTCGGTGTGAAATATTTGGCTGTAGCAAGAGGCAGTTTCCTGGGGGAAGGGCTGGAGAGCGAGACATTGAGTGTCTGGCCAACTGTGAAGCATGGTGGAGGCTCCTTGCAAGTTTGCGGCTGCATTTCTGCAAATGGAGTTGGAGATTTGGTCAGGATCAATGGTGTCAATGCTAAGAAATATAGGCAGATACTTCTCCATCATGCTGTACCGTCAGGAAGGCTTGTGATTGGCCCCGGATTTATTCTGCAGCAGGACAACCACCCCGAACATACAGCCAGTGTAATTGAGAACTATCTGCAGTGTAAAAAAACAAGGAGTCCTAGAAGTGATGGCTTGGCCCCCCACAGAGCCCTGGTCTCACCATCATGGATTCTGTCTGGGATGACATGAAGAGAAACAAGGATTGGAGGCAGCCGATGTCCACAGAAGATCTGTGCTTGGTTCTATAAGATGTACATAGAACAACCTACCTGCCCCGTTCCCTCAACTACTGTGTGCAGTATACTGAAAAGGAGGGGGGGGTACGGCACCCCAAATATTGATTGGATTTATTTTTATTTACTTTGTTTTGTTGTTCGGTGATAAAAAAAAATCTAAGACTTTGATTTCTGAAGGCATTCTTAACCCCTTCCTGGCCCTTTAACAGGATCTAAGTGCCAGGAGACAGGCATTCCGATCATGTGACCGCTGTGAATAGGTCACATGATCAGAAAGCTTCCAATTGCAAGTATGCATCGGGAGCTTTCCGGTTACTGTGCTGCAGGGCAGCCATCACAAATTTTTGGGGCCCCTTACAGATGTAATGCAAAAAAAAAAAAAAAAAAACCCGGAGGGGTCCGGCCGGGCCTGTAAGGGGCCCTGGGGACCATCCCTTGCAGGTGTAATGCAAAAAATAAATAAATAAAAAAACGGGAGGGGGGGCCAGCCGGGCCCCCTACAGGTGTAATGCCTGTACCCCTCTGATGGCGATCCTGCTGTGCTGGGAGCCGTTCTCAGCAAAGTGATGCAAACATGCGACGGCTCGATGTAAAATCCCCCCTGCCGAGGCCACGTATAATATGCGCCACGTTGGCGGGAAGAGGTAATTTACAGCATTTTATTCCACATTTGCACAGTACTGTACACCGTGTGGTTTCCCCATTCATGAAAAAGCACAAATCCAGATAACCTGCGTTGGTATCCATGTAGAGGAGATTATGGAGGGGGGGGGGGGTCCATTGGTGTTGCAGGTTTTTGCTCTGTAGATCCTGAGATCTCCCATAAAGCAGCTGCACCTTTCCTGGGATGTATTTTTCTATGTAGTGAAGCGGATTTCCAGACCTCAGATGAACAACATTCTCTTTCTTTGTTCTTCATAAATCACCCCCCCTCCCCCCTCTTGCAGTGGGCATAGACATGTTTGACGGTCGTCCTCTGGATGGTTCTGAACAGCCAGTCAGCGGATTTCAGGTGGTGGGATTTTTGTGTTCAGCTGCACCGTGTAGCTCAGTATGAAGAGTATACAGGGATGGAGGAATTTCTCTTTATTCTAATACACTATGTTGCCAAAAGTATTGGGACGCCTGCCTTTTACACACACATGAACTTTTAATGGCGTCTTAGTCCGTCTGGTTCAATATTGGGTTGCCCCCCCCCCCTCTGCAGAGGCGCATTGCCGGCGGTGTTACCGCGGTTTCCCATTGATTTCAATGGGCAGCAGCGGTAAAATGAGCCGTAAACACACCGCTCCTTCACCGCTGCAAAGACTTCCTTTGGGCTTTCCTTCACCGCTCCTTCACCGCTAGCAGGACTTCCTTTGGGCTTTCACACTGAAGACTGCAGGGCATGATTTTTTTCAGGCGGTATATCGGCGCTATTTTTAGCGCTAAACTGCCTGAAAAACGTGTCAGTGTGAAAGGGGCCAAAGGGGAAAAAAAATTTAAACCTTTTTTTTTTCTTGCATTTTAGTGTAAATATGAGTGTCTTTGACACCCCAGATCTCACATTAAAGAGGTCCTGTCATGCTTGTGTTTTTTTTTTTTTCTATTACAAGGGATGTTTACATTCCTGTTGTAATAGGAAAAAAAGTGACCCAAATGAAAGACTGTAAAAATAAAGTAAAATGAGAGAATAAAAAAAAAATGAAAGCACTTTGTCCCGCCGAGCTCGCGCGCAGAAGGGAACGCATATGAAAACGGTGTTCAAAACCACACATGTGAGGTATCGCTGCGATCGTTAGAGCGAGAGCAATAATTCTAGCCCTATACCTCCTCTAACTCAAAACTGGTAACCTGTAGAGATTTTTAAGGGTCAGTTTGTCACCATTCCATGAGCGGGAGCAATTTTGAAGAGTGACATGGGTGTCAATTTACTTGGTGTAACATCTTTCACAATATGAATAAAAAAAAATTTCACTTGTAAGACCGCTGCGCAAATACAGTGTGACAAAGTATTGCAACGACCGCTATTTTATTCTCTTGGGTGTCTGTGGGATTTTTTTAATATTTATTATCGGTGTATAACACACTTTTCCCCCCTGAAAATAGGGGGCAAATCATGGGTGCCTGTTATACACCGATCATGTATCTCAGAGGGGAACGAGCGCAGATGGAATCACAGAGCAGTCATCTCCTGTTTACTCAAGTCTGACACACGCGCGCATACACGCACACACGCGCGCATACACGCACACACGCGCGCACACACGCGCGCATACACGCGCGCATACACGCACACACGCGCGCATACACGCACACACGCGCGCATACACGCACGCATATTAGGGCTGTGGAAATTAACTATTAATTCCTCGATTAATCGATTAATTGTTTTGATCGATCAAAAGTCTTCAGGGAGATCCGGTGATGTCACGGACACGGCGGGGCTTGCCGTTTCCATCTGAAGGGCTCCTTTGCTGTGCCTTCATATCTGTATGCCGGCGGGACCTTACTATCTGCCACACGCAAGGGCTGTTACACTTCCCTCTATCAACCTGGGATTCTACAGCCATCCACTGGGAGTTGTGATAGTTCCCTTCACAGGACATCTACATGCCGACGGACTGATGTTAGCCCCTCCTCATCTGGATTAAGCAGTGGTATCGTTGTACACATTTTTATACCAGTATCATACTTGGCTACATGTTTTTATGACTGCTTTTGCTACCGTTTGGTATTACTCGCACCATTTTTACAGTTTATGTAGCTACATTGATTTTATCTCCAGTGCAATATTTATTTTGTTACCTATTTGAAGACTATAAAAGTTTTAATGCTATTCCCATCGAGCGCTGCCTTTGTGTGTTTTTTGTATTCTGCTATCCATTTTTCCAGTGGTTGGGAGCTGCACTGGGAATCGGCCTGCAAGGAGATCAGCTAAAAGTAGTTGGATCTATGTGCGTTATAATTAATCGAAATTAGTCGATTAATCGATTTAAAAAAAACGATTAATCGAACAGCAAAAATTTTAATCAGCAACAGCCCTAATAAATACACACACACACACACACACACACACACACACACACACACACACACACACACACACACACACACACACACACACACACACACACACACACACACACACACACACACACATACACACACATACACACACATACACACACATACACACACACACACACACATACACACACACACACATACACACACATACACACACACTCTCACCTCTGCCACCGACATTGGACTAGTGTTCTGTCAATTACAGGAGCTGGTCCAATGGCGGAGGCGGAACTGTCACTGTATGTGACTGCCGACCGAGTAAACGGGAGATGATGGCTCTGTGATATCAGGCTGCATTTATGGGAGATTGGCTGCGGTGCTGGGCGCTGACCATTTTGCTTCAAAGTGGTTTATTTTTAAAGTGTTTTTTTGTTTTGTTTTTTCTGAAACTTCCCTCCTAAATTAGGGTGTGTGTGTGTATGTTACACACCGGTAAATTGTGTTAGTGGGTTCTAAGTAATCTTCTAGCAAAGAAAATTGATTTTAACTTGTAAACAACAAGTTTGAAAAATAGGCAGATGCCTGCAAAGATTCCAGGTGACGGTCTTCATATGTATCGATTGGCTGGCATGGGATGATGTCACTTCGCTCATTGTATATGTCGCAGGTGATTGGGAGTGTTATGTCTTTTCTGTAATAAGCCCACCTGGTGTTTTTTTTTTTTTTTTATTACTGCTGCTCATAATAAAAATGGTAATAAAAAATATTGGTGTTTTTTTTTTTTTATTGTGGTTTATTACCGTAATTTTTATTTCCGCTTTGAAGTCATCCCTGTTCCTCAGTACAGATCTCCTTCCTAGACACGGATGGTTGAGGTTCGGCCCAATTATCTCGCTGTTTGTGGGTAAACAATCCTCACATCACCTCCTTTGTGCTTTTTTTGAATGACACAAACGCTCGCAGATTGTTAGTAAACAAAGTAATATATTTATTCTGGAACCTTTTTATAGCTTCCGGTCATTACAGCGGATTGTACATTGTGTGTGTTATAAAACGGGGAACGTTCCATTCTTCCTCGCTGTGACACGATGTGGTCGGGCCGCACGTTGCGGAGATTGGATTTATTTTTAGTCTCAGGTGTTTGTCATGCTGGGTGTGTCCCCTTTACAGACTCGATACCTGCGTGTCACCCGCATCACTCCATTATATAGTGATCCATTGAAGTGTGTGTGAGCCGTTCCTCCGGTATCGGGGCTGAATCAGCCGTGTGGTCATGGTTTTGTTTTTTTGGTTTTTTATAGAAGTCTTTTCAGGTATTTCACACCTCGATGACCAGACATGTCACACGATGACCACAATATAAACTTCATACAATCTCAGCACTGTGTACTTTGCCACTTTTCTTTGTTTTGATACCACAATAAAAAGGGGTGTTTCTTGTGCGGGTTTTATTTTTTTTACATTTTGCAGAGCGATTTGCTTTGGGAAACTGCATTCTGTGCGAATGAGCGCCAAAACCATTTTTTTTTCTCTCCAGGTCGAATATTCTTTATAGAGTAGGAAATACTGAATTATGGCTACTACTACTGTATTTCCTACGATCATCCGCTCCATCCATTGACCAGAATTAGGGTTGTACTGATACCGGTAGTTGTGCAAATGCTCTGATACTAGAAGGCGATACGTTCTGTCTCGGTTTCAGCTTTCAGCGAGATTTCAACCCCCCCTGCTAACAGATAAAATAGAAAGAAAAAAATTCTGGTAATGATCGGTTTAGGAGCAGGGAGGCCGGGTCCTTAAAGTGGAAGTAAACCCTCCTATCGTTTTCAGCCAAGGAAGCTGCCATCTTGACCTCTGTTTAATCTTCAACTGCCATGATGCTGCACATGTGATCAGCTATGACACCAGCCATTGGATGGTTTGACAGTTTGGTTGAGAGCACAACCAATGTGGCAGTTAGCATTTCCGGCATGCCGGGAATTTAACAGGTTTTTTTTAAACTGTTAAATCAATGGGTTTACTTCCACTTTAAGTGATTGTAAAGTCTTGCGGTTTTTTTTAAAATTAAAAATAACAAATCTGTTATACTTGCCTGCTCTGTTGCAGTGGATTTGCACAGAGCAGCCTAGATCCTCCTCCTCTCGGGTCCCTCTTCTGTGCTGGCTCCTCCCTCCTGTTGGGTGCCCCCACAACAAGCAGCTTGCTATGGGGGCACCCAAGCCGAGTCTTCTGTGTCCATTCAGACATGGAGCTGCAGCCTGGCCCACCACCTTTTCTATTCTCATTGGCTGACTGACTTTGACAGCGTAAGCCAGTGGCGCCGCGCTGCTGTCTCAGCCAATGAGGGGAGTCCCGGATGGCTGACTCATTACTACAACATCGCTGGACAGCGGGGACCTCGGGTAATAATGAGTGGGGCTGCTGCACACAGAAGGCCTTCAGTTTACATCAGATGCAGTTCCGTACAGTTTTGTGTGCATTTTTTTCTGCACTAAAAATCCATGCACAGTGTTTTCCATGTATTCCAATGGCTTTTGTTGGCTCTATTTCACACCATGCAGTCGGTTTCCGGTGCAGAAACTGACTGGAAACTGACTGCATGGTGTGAACTAGAGCCATTGGAATACATGGAAAACACCATGCATTTCGTGCAGAAAAAAAGCACACGGAACGGAACTGCGTCTGGTGTGAACTGGCCCTTAATGCATCGAATGCACTTTCTGCATTTTTTACAATCACTTTAACAACCAACATTTCAGCTGTCGGCAGGATTTCCCTCCCAGCCTCCTTCCCTCTGTCAGCTGTCACCTCTGCCCCATCTCCACCCCCACCACTTATAACCACCACCAGCCCTTCTGTACTGGCCTGGCTCTGCAAACTCAGTGGTGGGGTCCGAAGGTAGAGCGGGCGGGGACTTAAAAGCTCTGTGCACCAATCAGCTAATCCAACTCTGTGCAGCTATTTAAAAAAAAAAATGGGAAGCGGGCCATTTAATCACTTTTGGGTTTTGACGCACGCTCTACCTCCAGCCCCCTGCTGATTCCCCTATAGCCCCAGGTGCCCAGGAGGAAGGGACAGGACAAGATGTAGTAGCAGTGCTTAGCGCAGGGGTAGGCAACCTCGGCCCTCCAGTGTGGTGAAACTAAGTCCCATGAGACATTGCAAGACCCTGACAATCGCAGGGGTATGATGGGATTTGTAGTTTCACCACAGCTGGAGGGCCGAGGTTGCCTACCCCTGGTGTAGCTGCTCCTAGGCTTCCAGCTCCAGAGGAGCCACCTGCAGGAGAAGCTGCATCCCAACCACCCCCACCACCCTGCCCTCACTGTATGTCTATTCATCTCTGATCGCTGAGCCAGCTGCTGTTCCTGGGTGGATCCTGACTGTAAAGTGGGGATCTCTCCAGAGCCTGGACTGGCTGAGTGATGTCCGCAGAGAGCAGACTTTACCCCGCTGTTGGCTGTTAACTGGTCACAGGAGGGCAGAGCGAAGTGCACTTCTGTGATTCATAGAAGTACTGTACGGCCAAAATAGCTTTGGCCTTACTACTTTTAAAACACTGGGGAAGATTTACTAAAACTGAAGTGTAAAGTCTGGTGCAGCTCTACGTACAAGAAGCTCTACGTACAAGAAGCTCTACGTACAAGAAGCTCTACGTACAAGAAGCTCTACGTACAAGAAGCTCTACGTACAAGAAGCTCTACGTACAAGAAGGTCTTCAGTGTCCTATTGAGCCTCTTGAGTTCTAGGCTTTGGCTGGCTCTGGCACCTGAAATTTTGTCCAAGTTCCGATTCTGTATGTCTGGTATTGAAATGGCAGAATCTCTACTGCTCAAATGAAGTTCTACTATTTGACCAATAAATAATGGGGTGAGGTTCTGATGGACTTGGGATCCCAGGGTGACACAGGAATTATTGAAGACCAATACGGGTAAATATTATGGCACCCGCACTTCGGTAGTGTTACATTTTAGGTAAACCTGCCTGGCCTAGAATGTGTTCCTGTGAACTTGCACAGGAGCTCAGAGCGTATACAGTGTCTTCTGTCCTTGTATTGTTTAGTCTTCTCAGTTCACTCGTCCTTTTCAAGGGTGAACCTGAATCTGCACCATGACCGGCCCGGCGTGTCTTTCTGCAAACACTGAAACTATGACATCGCTTTCTGTTGACATTTCGGCACGAAGGTCAGAAAAGTGACCTGTAAAAGTGGCTGCAAATTATAGACCTGCTAGAGTCTGGAATGTTCCAATCTAAACCTGTCAGGATTATTTATTATACAGGATTTATATGGCGCCAACAGTTTGCGCAGCACTTTACAACATGAGGGCAGACAGTACAGGTACAGTACAATTCAATACAGGGGGGATCAGAGGGCCCGGCTCGTTAGAGCTTACAATCTAGGAGGGAGGGTCAAGTGGAACAAGAAGGAAATAACTGTGGGGATAATCATATTGAGAAATTGAGTACAGTTGTTAGGTGTGGGTAGGATAGGCCTCTGAGAAGGGTTTTCAGGGATCGTCTAAAAGCTAATAGAGTAGGAGATAATTGGACAGATTGGGGTAAGGAAGTTCCATAGGATTGGAGAGGCTCTGGAAAAGTCCTGGAGGCGAGCATGGGAGGAGGTGACGAGGGAGCTAGAGAGCAGGAGGTCTTGAGAAGAACAATTGGGTTGGTATTTTGAGACTAGGCTAGTGATGTAGCTGGGGGCGGAGTTGTGGATGGCTTTATAAGTAATTGGCATTTTAAATTTAATTTGGGTGAGCGGAAGCCAGTGGAGGGATTGGCAGAGAGGAGTAGCAGACTCAGAACGATCGGTAAGGTTGATGAGTCTGGCAGCAGCATTCATGATGGATTGAAGCCCGGGGGATAGACTATGTAGAGCAGGGGTCTCAAACTGGCAGCCCTCCAGCTGTTGTGAAACTACAAGTCCCATAAGGCATTGCAAGGCTGACAGTTACAAGCATGACTCCCACAGGCAGAGGCATGATGGGACTTGTAGTTTCGCAACAGCTGAAGGGCCGCCAGTTTGAGACCCCTGATGTAGAGGTAAGCCAATGAGGAGGGAGTTGCAGTAATCGAGGCGAGAGATGACCAGGGAGTGAAGTAGGAGCTTTGTGGTGTCATTGGTTAGAAAGGGGCGTATTTTGGAGATGTTGCGGAGGCTGAGGAGGCAAGATTTGGACAGTGATGGGGCTTAAAGGAGAGTTCAGAGTCCAGGACTACTCCTAGGACCTTGGCATGCGGGGGACGGGCTGATGGTTGTGCCATCGATTTTGACAGAAGTCAGGGGAAAAAATGACAAGTTCGGTTTTTGATAGATTGAGTTTGAGGAAGTGGTGTGACATCCAGACTGATACATCTGATAGTAAATTGGTGATACGTGAGGAGACTGAAGGAGTGAGTTGAGGGGTAGAGATGATATTGGAAGCCATGGGAGGCTATCGGCTGACCCAGGGTGGAAGTGTAGATTGAAAATGGGAGAGGTCCAAGAATAGAACCTTGAGGGACCCCAACAGAGAAAGGAAGAGGAGGAAGTAGAATTGTAACGCTAGAGGTGTGGCTGGATAAGTAGGAAGGGAACCAGCGAAGAGTCCAATCACGGAGACCAAAGACCTGGAATTTGAGGGTGAGGTTAACCGTATCAAATACAGCAGAGACGCCCAGGAGTACAGAATAGTGTCCATTGGTTTTGGCCCTTAGTAGATCGTTTGTGTTTTAGGAGAGCAGTTTCTGTGTGGAGTGTTGAGGACGAAATCCAGACTGAAGGTTATCAGCAGGGGGGTCGCTCAGTCACTTGTAGACCAGACGTTCAAGGAGTTTGGATAGAAAGGGGAGCAAGGAGATGGAGTGTAGGTTGGTAAGATTGGATGGATCCAGTGAGGGCTTTTTAAGTATGGGGCTGACAAGTGCATGTTTTAGAGTTGGGGAAGATGCCACAAGAGGGAGAGATTGAAGGTGTACAATAGAGCCAGAGGGTGAAGGTAACATTTGCGAGGGAACAGGATCCAGAGGGCAGGTGGTAAGATGGACTATTCTTTGTTATACAGTACTGGGAATTGTGTGGACATTATTGTACATTTTTATCTCATTACAGACAGAGAAGGCTTTACATTTTAGGTTGGTCATTGTGAATGTTCATAATCTTAAAAAAAAAAGTTATACTTGCCTTCTGTGTAATGGTTTTGCAGAGCACAACCCCTGATCCGCCTCTTCGGTCCCCAACCAGCACTCCTGGCTCCTCCCCTCTGCCAAGGGCACACCATAGCAAGCCACTTGCTTTGGGGGCCCTTGTGCAGGCTTGACCCTGAGCTGTGACTTTGCCCCGCCCCAGCTATCTCTTCACTGGCTGTGATTGACAGCAGCAAGATCCAATGGCTCCTGTTGCTGTCTTAGCCAGTGAGGAGGTAGAGAGAGCTTCTGCTCTCGTGCATATCACTGGATTGAGCTCAGGTAAATATAAGGGGGTGGTAGGGGTAGCTATATGCAGAAGGTTTTTATTGCTCTAATGCATGGGTGCTCAACCTGTTGCCCTCCAGCTGTTGCAGAACTGCAAGTCCCATGAGGCATTGCAAGTCACTGACAGTTACAAGCATGACTACCAAAGGCAGAGGCATGATGGGAATTGTAGTTCTGCAACAGCTGGAGGGCCGAAGGTTGAGCACCCATGCTAATGCATTGTGTGTGTGTGTGTGTGTGTGTGTGTGTGTTATAACAACCATGTTGTACTTACCTGCTCTGTGTAATGGTTTTGCACAGAGCAGCCCCAAAACATCTTTTTTTTTTTTTTTTTTTTTTTTTATAAATTCTTTATTTTTGGTCTTTCTTTCACATGTACAGAGATGCAGCATTTCATACATCTTGTATAACAATCCTAATTAATATCCCCTTAATGTCTACTTCATATTGTCGTTAATCACTCTTTTCACCCTGACATAACAAGATTTTGAATTCTTCTCAAAACTCCTCTTCTCGTGTCCTCCTGCCAAGTGCCCTCAGATCGTTATGTGGGCAATGGTACATGCTCACTCCCAAGCCCCCCCCCCCCCCCCCGCTTTCTGTCCATAAGACAGAATGTGACTTGGCCTCGCCCTTTCTCTCTCCTCATTGACTCGGCTGTGATTGACTCTCCCAATATCTCCATAAAGAGAGGATCTGTAACTTGTTGGTCACCTTGTGATGGTAAAGTGAAAAAAAAAGTTGTGCAAGGAAATAAAATAAAAAAAATCCATATCCTCAATGCAATTTTCTAATTTACCAAAAAGTTGGGTATAATATGTTGCTTTTAGCTAACGTTTTCATGTGTTTTTCCTGCAAATATGCGTTTTTGATAAATAGCTGCGCAGATATTGTGCAATATAAAAAAAAAATTGCAACTACCATCATTTTATTCTCCAAGGTCTTTGAAAAACAAAAACATTTGAAACAAAGAATAAACATGGCATACCAATGCATGAGATAAGGTATACAGCAGTACAATGACATAGGAAGAAGATTTATAGAATTGTCTTGTAAGCTGGCTCTAGCATTTCTACGGTCTAGGGTACATGTATAATAACTCGTGAGCCAGGAACCTAGTGGGTCTTGGGGTAAAGATCTGTCTCCTCCTCCCCGTACCCCAAAAGGAATCTAACTGTGCAGGGGAGGAGTAAACGAACCCCCACCCACCGGTCCGCTTCCTAACGGGCGGTGGCAGGATCTGTAAACTCTGCAAACCTCTAGATTTGACCGTATGTAATATTGCATGTGGTGTTGCATGGTATGAACGGGGTTATGCCCCTCATTAGACTAGAACAGGGTGTGTGCACTTGCAAGACACCATAACATGAGGACAAAGCACAAACATAACAAGTGGGTGTGGGAAAGATAAAGGGGGGTAGGGTAGAAAGAAGACAGTTGTGAATAAAGAGGGCGAGAATGTACAGTCAGTCATTATGACCTAAAAAAAACAATCATTACAATTGAAACGAGCTCTGAGTTGCCCATTCCTAGGTAGTTGGCCCAAGTCTCCCTTAACTGGGATGAAGTGTCTAATATGGAGCTCACCATCTTCTCTAGGGACATAATTCAAGATATTTTGCAATTGGCCACTATAATTGAGATCTTGGGAAGCTTCCAGGCTTTGGCTATGTTGAGTTTAGCGCCCAGGAAGAAAAATAATATAATTTTTGAGAGAATTTCGGACTCTTGGGAATTAGCCGGTTAAGAAGGGCTGTTAAGGGAGACTTGGGAACCACAAGTCCTGTGACTTTGGAAGCTACCGTATATACTCGAGTATAAGCCGAGTTTTTCAGCGCATTTTTTTTGTGCTGAAAATTCCCCCCTCGGCTTATACTCGAGTCACCTTTTTGCGTCTGATCTCCTGGACTTTGGGGAGCCGTTACCGGCCAACCGTGTAGATCCCCCTGGACCCCAAACTTGGCACACATGTAGCCCCACTCTTCCTCTACAAGTGTACAAAGTTTGTTGTCTGGGGGACCTACGGCCGGGGAGCACTGATTTTATTAATTTTTTCAAATCTGTGCAACCCTTCCATAGACTCCCATGTTAAACGGTAATTTCTCTGGTGATTTTGGGGACCCAGTACCGACTGGTCGTAAGTCCCCTGGACCCGCTACTTGGCATACATGTAGCCCCATTTCTCCTCTACAAGTGTGCAAAGTTTGTTGTCTGGGGGACCTATGCCGGGGAGCACCTATTTTTTTTTTCAAAGCTGGGCACCCCTTCCCTAGACTCCCATGTTAAACGTCAGTCTAGTCATGGACACAGTGAGGCATGCAGATGGACCTCCTAGGCTTATACTCGAGTCAATTCGTTTTCCCAGTTTTTTGTGGTAAAATTAGGTGGGTCGGCTTATACGCAAGTATATACGGTATTTGGATTCTCCAGGGTCTTTGCTCTTAGAAAATGTATACATCTGTGGGGTTCACTATAATTTTTATAGAGGGGGAAAAAAAAATCTGACTTTACTGTGTGCAAAAAAAGTTGTCCCGTTAGACGAGTAGTTTTTTTTTTTTAATCTTTTGATCACCAGGTGATTCCCTTCCCTTACCTTCATTCCTTCTCTTCCCCCTAGATGGTATCCCCTGAAATCGAAGCCGGGGAAGAAAGAGAAGGATCGCGGTCAGGTAGAGGTGGAGGTCCAGTTCATGAGAAATAACATGACGGCCAGTATGTTTGACCTCTCGATGAAGGAGAAATCTCGCTCACCCTTCGGCAAGCTGAAGGACAAGATAAAAGGAAAGCGGCAGGACGGTTTACCAGACACGGCTTCCGCCATCGTCCCCAGCATGAATCAGTACAGCGATGAGAGCGACTCGGAGATGCCCGAGGTGGAGAAGAAGAAATCCAAGCTCAAGACTTTGTTCTCCTCCAAGCCGGGGCTGAAGAAGAACAACTCCCTTTCTCAGTCCATGTCTGTCCTTCCAACACTTCCACCATCCCCCTCCCAGAGAACGGTACTGAAGCCTGGCGACTTCTCCACTGACTTCAACCGAGCTTCAGGATCCCCCGTGTCGGAGAGTGAGTACTTTGTGTATAGTGATGATACTAACAGGACTTTATCAATGTACTCTTGACTGAAGATGGTTTTAATGCCTGATAATCCAATGGGGTTTGTAAGAGATTGCATTTTTATAGCTTTTTACCTTTGACTGTCTGAGTCTAAAGCTGGCCATATGAATCATGGTGGTTGCCTCTATGGTGTAATTAGTATGGGGGGGGGGAGGGGTGCCATCATCCTGAAATTGGACTAGAGATGGAGATATGAGGGACTACTCCTAAGACCCTAATCACCAAGGATGGGGGGACTATTGTGGCACCCAAACAAAACTGTTTTAAAATTTAAACATTTTATTACAACATATACGATACAAAAGTAGAAACAATCACAATAAGTGACAATACATAGTATGATTTACAAAAAAGGGGGTCACAAATGGGCGGAGATGTAGTATTGATGTATAATGCGACGTATCCATGTTTCGCGGTGAAACGCTTCCTCAAGAGGCGTCTTTATCAATACAATCTAAAAAGACATATACTAACCTGAGTACAATATCAAATCCTTGGTGATTAGGGTCTTAGGAGTAGTCCCTCATATATCTCCATCTCTCCTTCTAAAGCCGGCCATAGACTGTTCAAATCTTGGCCGGTTCAGCAGGTACCAGCTGAGATTCGAACCATGTGTGGGCAGGCTATATAGCTCCACAAGAGGCATTCCTCATCCCCACTGTGCTAATGGGGAATGGAGCAACTTATCTTTCTTGCAACTAACGATTATTTTCATAATCGATTAGTTGGACGATTATTGTTTCGATTAATCGACTAATCGGTTAATTACCGTTAAAAAAAAGGTAATTTTGCTGCGATTTGCATTTTTTCATATTTTTTTTTGGGGCCAATTTGTTGTTGGGCAGATTACAAAACACAAATTGCAGCAAAAACACATTACATGCTTTTCTGCAGCTTCTCCATTGAAGTATATTAAACCCAAAAAACTAAAATAGCACCGTTTTGCGTTTAAAAAAAGTCCTTGCCCTTTCCAAATAGGCAGCAGCTGAAAAAAAAAATCATGGATGTGAACGTGTCCCATAGAAACCATGTAAATGAACTGTAGTGTGTTTCTGCAAAAAACACGGAGGTGTTACTCAGGCCTGAGATGTTTAACATGGGGTTAAAAAAACAAAAATTGGTACAAAGCAAATAATCGCTACTGTAAGGGGTTAATTTTTTACTGTGGGACAGTGACTGTAATATTTACAGTAGCAATTTGCTCTTTTTGTACTATAAAGGGTTAATTTTAGTTTTTTTTAACCTCATTATTTTACTGGCCGATTAATCGATTAAGAAAATTGTAATCGATTAATTTCATAATCGATTAGTTGTCGATTAATCAATCAATTAGTTGTTTTGGCCCTACTTGCAACCCTTGGTTGCTTCTTACTACTTGCATTGTTTTAGTATAGGAACACCACGTTTTTGAGCGCGCAAAAAACAGGTTTTGTGCCAAGCTTGCCATTTATTTAAAGGGGTTGTAAATGTTTTTTCACCTTTAATGCATCCTATGCATTAAGGTGAAAAAACATCCGACAATACCGCCCCCCCCCCCCCCCAGCCCCTGTTTTACTTACCTGACCCCTCGAAAGTCCCGCGCTCGTCCCCGTCATCCTCCTCGCCGTTCAGCCTGGCCGTTGATTGGCTACAGTGGATGGATTGAAAGCAGCGCAGCCATGGGCTCGCGCTGCTGTCAATCGCATCCAATGACGCGGTGCGCCAGGGGGGCGGGCCGAGTGATACAGTGAGCGGCAATAGCCACTGGCTGTATCACAGGAGTGCGCCCGCAATTGCTCGCCACCATGCAAGCTCACATATAGGTGGTGAGTGATTGCGGGGAGGGACCCCAGAAGACGTGGATCAGGGGCACTCTGTGCAAAACTAGCTGCACAGTGGGGGCAAGTAGAACATGTTTGTTGTTTTAAAAAAATAATTTGTTTGCAATCCCTTTAACCCCTTCAATACCGGACACTTTCACCCACCTTCCTGCCCAGGACAGTTTTCAGTGCTGTCACACATAAGCCTCGTACACACGATCGGATTTCCTTCCGACAAAGCCGTGGAATTTTGTTTGAAGGGCGTCGGCCTTGAATTTGTTCTGCATACAGACAGAACTTTTTTAGCCAACATACACGAAACTACGTGTTTTTTCTGCTCTTTAGTGCCACCCTTTGGGCAACTTCTGCTAATGTTGTCTGATGGCATTGGTTCGGAGCATGCGTGTTCGTACTTTGGATTTTTTTTCTGACGGACTTGTGTACACCGATCGGATAATCCGACGGCACAAATTTATTGTCCGTTTTTAAAAGCCATGCTATCCAACGTTTGCTGTCGGAAATTCCGACAACAATTGTCCGATGGAGCGTACAAACAATCAGATTTTCCGACAAAACACGTCCATCACACAATTGTTCTTGGAAAATCCGATCGTGTGTACGTGACAATTGCGCGATCATGTAACACTGTACTCATGACATTATCATCTTTTCTTTCTCGTACATCACGGGACACAGAGCGGCATAGTCATTACTAATGGGTTATATAGATACCGTCAGGTGCTGGCACTGGCAACTTCCAAAACCGGAAGTACCCTCCCCTATATAAGCCCCTCCCATCCGGGAGCACCTCAGTTTTTTTGCCAGTGTCTAAGGTGTTGGCCAAGAAGAAACATGTGTTTTTCACTGAGCTTGCGTACAGGTTCTTTTGGGCCTCAGTAAGCTATTCCGGATCCGACCAAAAAAGCTTCATAGCTAAACGGTCGGTACCCGGGCCTTGCAGAGAAGAGCAAGGTTTTGCCTGTAATGCTTCTCTTAGGAGAGCTGGACCCTGGGATCCAGAGCTCTGGTCATACCCACGACCAAGATGTTGTCTGTGCAGGGTGCTATACAGGTCCAGGGGAGTGGAATCCTTGGGAACCCGGTCCCTGAAGGTTTGATTACAATGCCTGCCGTGATAGGTGAAGTTTGGGCTTTTGTGGACCAAACAAAGTCCTGCGGCGGGGAACAGGTAAGTGGGGGCCCCCAGGAACTTGGTTCTATTGGGGGACCCCCAAGCCTAATTTGTCTTTCTGTCTGTTACCTAACGGTATTCCCGCTAATATCTGTGCATGCCTGTAACTACTAAAAAAATGTAATAATTTTAATAGTGGTCAAGAAAAAAAAAATTTTTTTATATATATATTTAATATATTAGACTGCGGTACCTGTGTTTGTCCACTAGAGGCCGCTGTGGAACGTTTCTTGTCATGTGGACTAGTTTCTTTTCATCAGAGCAAGTCCAGGCAGATGGTGAGTTCTCTTATGGGAAACTGCTTCCTCTGCCATGTTGCAATGCTCGTCCATCCCCCGGCCTGCGGCAAAGAGGGGCCCTGGCTCTTGTCCCTAGTTTCCATTTTCGAAATTAGCGCCGAAGGCGCACGTGGCCGCGCGCATGCGCGTGCACGCGCCTCTATATATAGAGGTGAGCCGGGAAAGGGGGCGGAGCCTGGGGGATGACGCTCTGTGCGCGCCGCAGCGCTTCTGCGCATGTGCGGGCGTCCCAGCATGTTAAAAACCACAAAGTTGTGTTGTGAGCTGGCTATGGAGTGCAGAGACAGAGCTGGCAACATTTAAAAAAGGCATACAGCAAGCGGT
Source organism: Rana muscosa (assembly GCA_029206835.1). Classification (NCBI taxonomy): domain Eukaryota; kingdom Metazoa; phylum Chordata; class Amphibia; order Anura; family Ranidae; genus Rana; species Rana muscosa. The sequence goes on along the minus strand of CM055118.1, from coordinate 412,634,648 downwards.
TGATGCAGGCATCCCCTAGAAAGGCACATTAGTAGACACCAACTGTTTCTTATAGCAGCATTTATGCTAGACTATTGTCAGTAACTGGTGTATTTCGGCTGGAATACCTCAGCTTTGGGCTTAGGAATAATGCCGTCTAAAAACTCCGGGACTAGAAATTCCAGGAAGCATAGGGGGTCTCCATCGGGCTCTGAGGATCTTGGGCATGCTTCGGCTGCACCAGTCTCCCCTGAAGAATCAGAGGTTAGTGACCGTAGAGCACCCTCAGGAGTACCTGGTACTGTGGCTGTCCCCAGTTCACCTGCTCCTGTGTATGTAACAGAGGAGGTTTTTTCCTCAGCTCTGGGAGGGCTGGAAGAGAGATTGTCAGCATTGATCGCTGCTTCCCTGTCACAGGAAAAAAGCGCTCGATCTCCGTCTCCTCCCTCAGAGTGCCTGTTAGCGGAGCAACAGTCCCATACAGGGATCGACCTACCTGAGGGGGATCAGGATGAGGTCGATTCTGTTGTAGAGGAATCAACAGTGGAAGAGCCATTCTCAGCATCACATGCTGAAAGATTATGGGTTCAGTCCCTGACTAACATGGTCCGATCAGCATTTAAAATGCCCCTTACGGAGCCATCATCCACTTCTGTCTCCTCGTTGGGGTCGCTAAAAGCTCCCCAGACTGTTTGTTCCTTTCCGATCCATCCTTTACTGGAAGGGCTCATTTACCAGGATTGGGAGCATCCTGATAAAATATTTACTCCCCCCAAGAGATTTCCGGTGGTCTATCCCATGGAGGATAAGTTCATCAGAAAATGGAGGGTCCCTACAGTGGACGCAGCCATCTCTTGTGTGAATAAATCACTGACATGTCCAGTGGATAATGTCCAAATGTTCAAGGACCCAATAGATAAAAAATTGGAGTCCTTATTAAAATCTGCTTTTTCTACAGCAGGATTGGTGACACAACCAGCAGTGGCAGCTATTGGGGTCTGCCAAGCAGTGAAGGATCAGTTGAAGCAGGTCTTAAGGGACTTGCCAGATCAGCAGGCTCTTGCCCTAGCCGATCTACCTAGAGCCTTATGCTTTGCGGTGGACGCTATAAAGGATTCAATCCATCAGGCCTCCCGCCTTACGCTGTCTGTAGTACATATGCGCAGGCTTCTATGGCTCAAAAACTGGTCTGCTGAAGCTCCCTGTAAAAAATTGCTGGTCAGCTTCCCATTTCATGGTGAACGCTTATTTGGGGAAGACCTGGACAAATATATCCAGAGAATTTCCAGCGGTAAAAGTACACTTTTGCCGGTTAAAAATAGAGTTAGAGGTCCCTCTTTTAAGAGGCCTGCTTCTCCAGTCCCTAGGACATCGGCTGTGAAACAGTTCCGACGGCCTCCTCGGTCAAATCCCGGAGGTAAAAATCAGGGACAATTGCAGGGTAACAAGAAGCCCTGGAGCAGGAGAGGTACAAAACCTCCCCCAAAGTCAAATGCATGAAGGGTTGCCCCCACTCAATCGGGTGGGGGGAAGACTTCAGTTGTTCAGAGACCTGGCGGGACACGATCCGAGACAGATGGGTGCTCTCCGCAGTAAATCTGGGATACAAATTGGAGTTAAAAAACTCCCCTCCTTCCCGCTTTATAAGGTCAAACGTGCCAAGGGATCCCCAGAAGAGAGGATCCCTCCTGTTGGCACTAGAACAATTATTGCTCCAAGCAGTAATTATAGAGGTTCCCCTGGAAGAATGGGGGTTCGGGTTTTACTCAAACCTCTTTACAGTCCCGAAGCCAAACGTGGACGTGAGGCCCATATTAAATCTAAAAGGGCTAAACAAATTCCTACATATCAGGACTTTCCGGATGGAGTCGATCCGGTCGGTGGCCACTGCCCTACAAGGGGAGGAATGGTTAGCCTCGATCGACATCAAAGATGCTTATTTGCACATTCCCATCTTTCCAGCCCACCAAAAATTTCTACGCTTTGCGGTAGAAGGGCGCCATTTTCAGTTCAGAGCCTTACCCTTCGATCTGGCCACAGCACCACGAGTGTTCACAAAAATTCTGGCCCCATTATTGGCCAATCTAAGAACACGAGGTGTAACGATAATGGCATATCTAGACGACTTGTTGCTTATAGACCACTCAGTGGAAAAACTAGAAGTGGTTGTTCACGAGACAATCAAGTATCTGGAATATCACGGTTGGATTATCAACCGAGACAAGTCAGCCCTAAAACCAGTCAAAAGTCTGGAATACTTGGGGCTAAGGCTGGATTCAGACCAGAGAAAAATTTTCTTGCCTCAAGAAAAGGGGTCGTCTTTGAGAGATTTGATCCACTTAGTGGGTTCAAAAAGACAGCCATCCATACGCCTGTGCATGAGGCTGCTGGGAAAAATGGTGGCATCATTCGAAGCAGTACCCTACGGTCAATTCCATTCAAGGAAGTTGCAAAGGGCCATACTGTCAGCCTGGAACAAAAAGGTTCAGGCTCTGGACTTACAATGTCCTTGTCCCCTTCCGTTCGCAAGAGCCTCCGCTGGTGGTTGGTTCCCCAGAATCTGGAAAGAGGGAAATCCTTCAGTCCGATTTCCTGGAAGGTGGTCACTACAGATGCCAGCCTTATAGGCTGGGGAGCAGTACTGGAGCAATGGTCTCTCCAGGGCAGATGGTCGGATGCGGAAAAGGCCCTGCCCATCAATCTCTTAGAGATACGAGCAGCCCGGTATGCCCTAGTAGCATGGACATCCAAACTCCAAGGGTCCCCTGTCAGAATTCAATCAGACAATGCCACAGCAGTGGCATATATCAATCGTCAGGGGGGCACCAGGAGTCGTGCAGCCCAAAGGGAAGTAAATTACATCCTGAGATGGGCAGAAAGATATGTCCCAGCCATATCTGCGGTATTCATTCCAGGAGTGGAGAATTGGAAGGCGGACTTTCTAAGTCGCCAACAATTATGCCCAGGGGAATGGTCCCTTCATCCCGAGGTTTTCCGAACAATATGTCAGCGGTGGGGAACACCGGATGTAGATCTGCTAGCATCCAGATTCAACACAAAAGTGGACAGGTTTGTCTCTTGGGCAAGGGATCCCCTAGCTTGCGGCTCGGATGCCCTAGTGTTCCCTTGGGAGCAGTCCAAGCTGATATATGCATTCCCACCGCCACAATTGTTACCTCGATTACTCCGCAGAATCAGGGTAGAAAAGAAACCAGTGATTCTGGTGGCTCCAGCGTGGGCCCGAAGAGCATGGTACGCGGAGATTGTAAAAATGTCTGTGGGGAGTCCTTGGACCCTCCCACATCGTCCGGACCTGCTTTCGCAAGGACCGATATACCACCCTTCCTTACCAGCCCTAGGTTTGACGGCCTGGCTATTGAAGCCCACATTCTAAAAAAGAGAGGGCTCTCTAATGCTGTGGTATCTACCATGATCAATGCCAGGAAGCCGGTATCCAGGCAGATCTACTATAGAATCTGGAAGGCGTACATCGCCTGGTGTGAGGCCAAGAAATGGCATCCACATAAGTACGTAATAGGTAGGATTCTGGACTTCCTTTCAATGGGCTGTAGATAGGAAGCTTGCCTTGAGTACTATCAAGGGTCAGATTTCGGCCTTGTCAATATTTTTTCAAAGGCCCTTGGCTTTGCATTCACTAGTCAAAGCCTTTATACAAGGGGTGATGCGTATTAGTCCTCCGGTTAATATTCCCATATGTCCATGGGATCTAAACCTGGTTCTGTCGGTTCTACAGAAACAACCATTTGAACCATTACAGCATATTTCTTTGGTGCTTCTCACCAGGAAATTGATTTTTCTAGTAGCCATTTGTTCGGCTAAAAGTGTCGGAATTAGCAGCTATGTCCTGTAAGGAGCCATATCTGGTTATCCATAAGGACAGAGTAGTGTTACGTCCTCATCCAGCCTTTCTTCCTAAGGTGGTATCGAGGTTTCATTTGAACCAAGATGTGGTTCTTCCTTCTTTTTTCCCCAAACCTAGTTCAGTAGAGGAAAAATTATTACATTCTTTGGATGTAGTAAGAGCAGTTAAAGCTTATCTAAAAGCCACTGCTCAGATTCGCAGAACGGATACTTTGTTTATTCTGCCGGAAGGCCCCAGAAAGGGTCAGGCAGCGTCAAAATCTACTTTAGCCAAGTGGATTCGACAGGTCATAATGCAAGCCTATGGCTTGAGAAGGAGACCGCCTCCGTTCAAAGTTAGGGCGCACTCCACGAGAGCAGTTGGAACTTCATGGGCAGTGCATCACCAGGCCTCCCTGGCTCAAATCTGTAAGGCCGCAACATGGTCTTCAGTTCACACGTTTACTAGATTCTACCAGGTGGACGTTAGAAGTCAGGAGGATGTCGCCTTTGGGCGCAGTGTGTTGCAGGCCGCAAAAGATCCTCATGTCTGATAGCGCTCAGCTTATGTATGGTGTATCCCCCCCCTCATTGGACATTGCTTTAGGACATCCCATTAGTAATGACTGTCGCTCTGTGTCCCGTGATGTACGAGAAAGAAAATAGGATTTTTATAACAGCTTACCTGTAAAATCCTTTTCTTGGAGTACATCACGGGACACAGAGCTCCCGCCCCTCTTTGGGGACACTTATTGCTTTGCTACAAAACTGAGGTGCTCCCGGATGGGAGGGGCTTATATAGGGGAGGGTACTTCCGGTTTTGGAAGTTGCCAGTGCCAGCACCTGACGGTATCTATATAACCCATTAGTAATGACTATGTCGCTCTGTGTCCCGTGATGTACTCCAAGAAAAGGATTTTACAGGTAAGCTGTTATAAAAATACTATTTTTTTTTATTTTTTTTGAGAACTTTTTTTTATTTGGTGTTATTTAAAGTGGAGTTCCACCCAAAAGTGGAACTTCCACTTAAAGCACCACTCGCCCCCTTGCATGCCACGTTTGGCATGTAATTTTTTTTTGGGGGGGGGGGAGTGGGTGCTTAGTTTTGAGTGAGATTTCCTGTCCTGCTTCCTCCTACGGGCCGCCTAGGCAACTCCTCTTCTCCCCCTAGGCGGCCCCTCCCTCTCGGCAATCTTCTGTCACACGTGACAGGTCCCAGAAGATTGCCTGTCCACTGGGAGAGCGCAGCGCAACTCTCGCGCATGATCAGTGCGTGCCCGGCTGTGAGGCCACAAGCTCATGTCCGAGTGCCCAGTTTCAATGGTGCCGAGGAGAGAGCGAGGCTGGACCGTGAAACAGGTAAGTGTCTGTTTATTAAAAGTCAACAGCTAAACTTTTTGTAGCTGCTGACCTTTAAATAAACAAAAAAAGCCTGAAACGCTTTTTTATTTTTATTTTTTAAGTTTGTTATAAAATCATACTAATTAAATTTTTGGGCCGAGCTGACGAGGCTTCCCTGATGGGCGCCGCACTATTGGTGTAAAAGTACTGACGGCTTTGCTGGGTATGGACTGTCATTTCCTCACATGTGTGAGGAAAGGATAACTGGCAAGTCTGTTTACATGTGATTGGACACAGCTGATCACATGGTAAAGGGCCGGTGTGATTGGCCCTTTACCGCAATCTGTGATGTGTCCTAAGAACACGGCGGTCACAGAGCGGGGGCTCGCAGGGGGCAGGGTTCTGGGAGGATGTCCATGGATGCCCTTCCCAGAACTAGATGACTGCGCTGTAGCCTTTTTTTTGCTATTGCGTGATTGGGAACAAGTTTAAAGGAGATACATGCTCCAAGACTGAGAACTAAACTATCACATGACTGCTGATCGCTCAGATCTCGGTCTGCTCCAGGTGTTGAGCAGTGACTGTCATTGCTCTCTGCTCCTCTCCAGCCCTTGCTGGGCTGAGGATGGGGTGGGCTCCGGCTCTTGGCTGCACTCTAAAAGGCGGAGCCAGTTCTTCACCAGGCAGCAGGGGCGAATACAGACAATATTGTCATGATGTTTCCCGAGTCTGGAGCGGCTCTGCCTAGTCAGCTGATGGCTGCAGAAGCCTGCTATAAGTTTTCTCACAGGAGAACAAAAGTAAATGTATTCCTGTGACCCGCAAGACGCTGGGGCGTTTTTAAGGTGCCTTTAGGCTAAAAATAGCGCCTGAAAAATGACTCCCCTGCAGTCTCCGTGTGAGAGCCAGAGTGCTTTCACACTGAGGCGATGCGCTGGCAGTAGAGATGCAACGAACGATTATTTTTTCTGTCGACTAATCTAGCAATAATTTTTTCGATTAGTCGCCTACTCTAACTATTTATTTTTTTTATTTAATTTTTTTACTTAATCTAGTGTTCTTTTTGATTAGCTAATTATCTCTGTGTCTCTGTGTCTCTGTGTCTCTGTGTCTCTGTGTCTCTGTGTCTCTGTGTCTCTGTGTCTCTGTGTCTCTGTGTCTCTGTGTCTCTGTGTCTCTGTGTCTCTGTGTCTCTGTGTCTCTGTGTCTCTGTGTCTCTGTGTCTCTGTGTCTCTGTGTCTCTGTGTCTCTGTGTCTCTGTGTCTCTGTGTCTCTGTGTCTCTGTGTCTCTGTGTCTCTGTGTCTCTGTGTCTCTGTACACACACACACACACACACACACACACACACACACACACACACACACACACACACACACACACACACACTGTTTATTCTTTTATGTTCTGTTTTTCTTATGTTCAGAAGTTCATGAATGTTTGTGCTTAGTACACTAATTTGTTTTACAAAGTTCAGAATAAACACAAGTACATTACTTTCTGCTTAATAAAACTTACAATGTTTTCTTTTTTTAAAGGGGGGGGGTGTCAGTGTTTTTTTTTTTTTTTTTTTTTTTTTTTTTTTTTTTATAAATTTTATTTATTGCAATTTTTTTTATCAGCCCTGTTGGGGCTATGGTGAGATATCAGGGGTCTTAACAGACCCCTGACATCTCCCATTTGAGACAGGGAAAGGGACTAAGGACACAGATTCCCCAGTCACTTTCTCAGCAGCCTCCGCTGCACTGATAATGGAGAGAAGACAACGGCTTCTCTTCATTCATTAGCTGAGACATCGTAATCACAGGAGGTTACAATGTTTCAGTTATGTGAATGGACAGTCAGTGATCACGGACTCTGTCCATTAAGAAAACTAAGGAGCTGGGTTTACCGGCTCCTACCTCCGCTCTCGATCCTGAGATACCGAGAGGGACGGCAGCACGGAGGGGGAGAAGAGGGGGACACGGAGGAGAGGGAGGGAGACATGGAGCAGCATGAAGGACGAATGGGGACTGGAGGAGCATAGGGGACAGTTAGCGGTGATCGTGTGTGGGAGAGAAGCACCCATAACCGCTGAAAGCCGCCACGGTGGGGGTATTTGAGCTGCCCTGGCCAAAGCAACGTGTGACGCTTCGACGCCTTTTGACGCATGTCGACGTATTTCCGTAGTCGATGTAAGCTCTAGCTGGCAGGACGTTAAAAAAAAAAAAAAACTCCTGCAAGCAGCGTCTTTGGAGTGGTGTATACACTGCTCCTCCACCGCTCCTGCCCATTGAAATGAATGGGCAGCGTGGCTGAACAGCCAGCTTTGCGGGTGTTTTTAACCCTTTTTCGGCCACTAGCGGGGGTTAAAAGCGCCCCGCTAGCAGCGGAATACCTCTGCAAAAACAGTAAAGTGCCGCTAAAAATAGCCGCACTTCACTGCCGCCCCCACCAGTGTGGAAGGGGTCTTGGAGGTCCCAGAAATCGGCAGAGTGAAATGGGAGAGATCAAAGTTTAATTTTTAGTCTGTTCAGTTTTTCACAAATATATATAAAAGCCTTCATTCTTCATTTCAGGACGATTTCCTCACATTCCAATAATCGCTCACAAAAGAACGGCCAGCGCCGACACCAAGCAGTGGAGTCAGATCACATCCGGGAACAAGAAGGAAGGACTGTCTCTATTCAGTGGCTTGAGGTCCAAGAACGACCCGATCACTCGATCCAACTTGTGCATCAATGGAAATCACGTATACATGGAGGAGTCAGAACCCAAAAGCGACAGTTCCAAAGACAGTTCTGTCAGCAACTCCCCACAGATCTCCCGGAAAAGTCCACTTTATGCTTCAGCTGAGAACCTGGACTTCAAACCATCTAAGGAGACCGGAAATCCTTCCAATGGTAATGAGAAGGGGATGACGTCTTCCACTTCTAATGCTTCCCTCAAGTCCTTTGATCAGCCGGCAACACAAACCCCTCAGGCTGAGGAGCTAAGACCAAAAACTCCTCCGCTGACCTCCGATCTTCCAAAAGAAGAAAAGAAGGAAAATAAAAAACCGGAAAGCAAGAAGTCTTCCTTGTTGTCGTTGGTTACTGGGAGAAAGGAAACCCCCAAACCAGCAGAGAATGAGCCGTCTGCTGTCCCTGCAAAGAGAGAAGCACCCAAACCACCTATTGGGCAGCGCCCTGCAGAAGAGACCGGCAAGGGCTCCTTGAACCCTTTCCAGGGGGATCTGGTGGAGAAGAAACCCGAACTTCTACCTAGTGCTAAAACCTCCGCCGTTAAACCCAGGTGTGTACAACTTCATGTTCATGCGTGTAAAATAAGCAAATACGTTAAAGGAAATTATAGTTTACAGTTGCTATAAACTATAGGAAAAAAACGTTTGTTTTGTCTAGCTTGGGGGGGGGGGGGGGGTTGTTTTGTTTTTTTAGTTTTTTTTTTTCTTTGCAAAGCATTCTTGAAGTGGAAGGAACACATACTTGCTCTGTTTTCATGGTGGTTCTTTGCATTTTCTACCAGAACCGCCGCTGAAGTGAGGCTCGGTTGCTCGCATTGTGTACCCGCCGCGCAGAGCAGCGCATTTCTTTGTGGGTCAGGAAAGCGCTCAATTTTGCAAACGTTTCCAACACGCAGCAATGTGAATTGAGCCCAAAACCAGATAGTGAGGGGAATAATTCTATGGCTATTAAAGTGGAAGTAAAACTTCCATCGATTGTACCTATAGTAGAGCTGCACGATTGAAGGAGTTCCACCCTGATTTATTATTCTTTCCCCCCAAAAACCTTGAAGGAAAAAAGACTCACCAGAAATAGCGGTTAGTATGCGGAACTGGAGAGAAAAAGTTGTCTGGACTGCCGCACTCTGGTCAAGCGTTTTATTAACAAAATAAAAATCCAAAGAAAAATATATACAAAAAGCAATCAAACATGGAAGGGACATGCAGGGCAAAAGGCTAACGTGTTTCACATCAGGGTGTGATGCTTACTCATAGCTAGGAGTCCCTTCCATGCTTGATTGCTTTTTGTTGGATTTTGTATATATTTTTCTTTGGATTTTATGGAATTTTATTTTGTTTGTTAATAAAACGCTTGACCAGAGTGCGGCAGTCCAGACAACTTTTTCTCTCCATGAATTAGAGCATAGCCAGCACCTGTGAGTGGAGCAGGGAGGGAGCAATTGAAGGAACCTGGAACCTTTAGAGCGGTACACCTTTCTTTCATTGCTATGCGGAACTGGCTCTTCTGCCTCTTCCTCCACCGCGGTGGTCTTCTTCCTTGTCCTCTGTCGTGGTGTTTTCTGGTGAATGGGGGCGCACTGCCTTCTGGGAACTGTGTGTATCCCAGGAGGCAGCCGCCAATTCACAAAGCGCCATGCGAGTCGCGCATGTGCAGTAGGAAACGGGTGGTGAAGCTGTAAGGCTTCACTGCCTGTTTCCCTTAGTCAGGATGGAGGCGCCAGGATCGAGCGATCGCCGTCGGGGGCGAGTAGGACAGGTAAGTGTCCATATTAAAAGTCAACAGCTACAGTTAGTAGCTGCTGACTTTTGAAAAAATAAAAAAATCGTGGGTGGAATCCCTCTTTAATCGTTAAACGAAATTGCAATCTTTTTCACTTCCCGATCTTCAAAACAGCATTTCACGATCTTGCTAAGTGCAGAGAGTTCACAGCTGGGAAAACTAAATCCGGGCAGTCAGCTAAGTTTTATTACAACATTAAATAAGTAGAAACAAAGTATCTTTTCCTTCTTTTATCAAAGGAAAGAACTCCGGCGTGTAGATGAAGGAAGTTTTATCCATTTAAAGACCAAACCTTTTCTGACATTTGTGGCTTACAAGTAAAAAAAAGAATTTTCTGCTAGACACCCAAACATAATAATTTTTTTTTTTGCAGAGACCCTGAGAATAAAATGGTGGTTGTTGCAATATTTTATGTCACACCGTATTTGCGCAGCGGTTTTTCAAACGCAATTTAAAAAAAAAATACAGTAATGAATTTAAAAAAAAACTAAACCGTAAAGTTAGCCTAAATACTTTTTTGTATAATGTGAAAGAAGATGTTACACTGAGAATCGTGATCTTTAGACCCCATTCACACAGGGGCGACTCGTCAGGAGACTCAGCCGCCTGACAAGTCGCGTCCCGTTCTGTACAATGGAACCGTTCTAATAGGAGCGACTCAAGTCACTCCGACTTAGAAAAAGGTTCCTGTACTCTGGGATGACTTCAGGGCGACTTCCATTGACTTCAATACAGAAGTCATTTTGGAAGTCCCCTCTGAAGTCATGTGGAGATCGCCCGGCAGAGTCGCAGGACAAGTTGTGCCGCCCCTGTGTGAACCGGGTCTTATTCTTGGACCCCTTTGACACTGGGGCGGTTTGCAGGCGCTATTGCGCTAAAAATAGCACCTGCAAACCGACCCTAAACAGCGGCTGCTGTTTCTCCAGTGTGAAAGCCCCGAGGCGGTGCTCCTGCTAGCCGCATCTTTGGAGCGGTGTGTTTACCGCTCCTTCGCCGCTCCTGCCCATTGAAATCAATGGGACAGCGCGGCTATACCGGTGGTTCTAACCCTTTCGGCCACTAGCGGGAGTTAAAATCGCACCGCTAGCGGCCGAATACCGCCGCAATTCCGATATTAAAGCGTCGCTAAAAATAGCGCCGCTTTACCGCCACCGCACCTCCCGCCCCAGTGTGAAAGGGGGCCTAAGCAAAAAAATAGTTTTTCTCATTTTAGCTAGAATTGTGCAGCTCTAACCTATAGGTGATACTATAATGAGGCTTACCTATAGGTACTGTAAATATCTCCTAAACGTGCGCTGTTGGAGTGACGTCACGTGGCTCCGGCCAGTCGCACAGAGTCCGCGGACCTGGAAGGAAGATGGGTGCGGCCTCCAGCGGTGACAAGGGCTTCATTTGCATGTAAGTTTTACATAATGTGCTAGTATGTGATGCATACTAGCACATTATAACTTTACTTTGCAGGTCAGAGGAAAAAAAAGCGGTTCACTTCCTCTTTAAGTTTTAACTTTAAATGTCTCTTAGACCCCTTTCACACAGGCGCTATAGCGCTAAAAATTGCGCCTGTAAAGAGCCTCTCCTGTCACTCCAATGTGAGAGCCCGAGTGCTTTCACACTGGGGCGCTGCGCTGGCAGGGCGTCAAAGTCCTGCAAGCGGCATCTTTGAGGCGCTTTAGGAGCAATGTATACAAAGCGCTCCTTTCCCATTGAAATCAATGGACAGCGGCGCTTTGTGGGTGCTTTTAACCCTTTTTTGTCTGCTAGTGGGGGTTAAAAGCGCTGCTAAAAATAGCGGCGCTTTACCGCCAATGCCCCTATCACCCCAGTGTGAGAGGGCTCTTAAGGCGTTGCCTATTACAAATTGGGATTATATTGGAATATAATATATTATATTTATAAATGTATAGTTTATTATTTTATTATTATTATTAATTTGCCTGTAAAGCAAAAAAATACATCTTTTTAGAGGCATTCAGCGTATGTGCGCACTAAAATTATTCATACTCCTGTACTCATGCAGCCGCTACATCCTAATTATCGTGAATGGGACTGCCTGTATGGAGATGCATAGAACACTCGTGTATCCCGGGTTTTGCTGCACGGCCTTGACACAGATTTGAACCTGTAAATAAGGTCTTGGACCCCTTTCACACTGAGCTGCCCCGAGCGTCGGCGGTAAAATAGCGGTAAAACACCGCTATTTTACCGTCGGATGTGGGGCACCTTTAATCTCCGCTAGCGGCCGAGAAAGGGTTAAAACCGTCCTCAGTGCGCCGCTACAGCAGCGTATTGCTGGCGGTACGGCGGCGCTACCCATTGATTTCAATGGGCAGGAGCGCATTAGGAGCGGTGAGTTCACGGCTCCATAGAAGCTGCTGGCAGGACTTTTTATGACGCCCTGCCAGCGCACCACTCCAGTGTGAAAGCCCTCGGGCTTTCACACTGAAGTGAATAGAGCAGCTGTTTAAGGGCTGATGGCAGGCGCTGTTTTTAATGCTATAGCGCCTGCAAAACGCCCTCAGTGTGAAAGGGGTCTTAAAGTGATATCAAAGTTGCCTTTTTTTAAAATAATAAACATGTTATACTTACCTGCTCTGTGTAATGGTTTTGCACAGAACAGCTCCGATCCTCCTTTTCTGGGGTCCCCCACAGGCGTTACTGGCTCCTCAACCCGCATCCCCCCCCTTCTGAGTGCCCCCATGGCAAGCTGTTTGCCATGGGGGCGCACTCATGTGGGCTTACTCCCCAGCCGCTCTGTGTGAGCCCCTCATTATGAGCACAGCAGGGGTACAGCCCCAGGAGGAAGTCGGCACAGCACAGGGATGGTGGGAGCCCCTCATAATGAGCCGACGACTGCCATATTGAGAAAAATATATTTTTTGCTTTTTAAATTAATCATAGCGAATTATCTTGTTACGAAAAGTTAACGAATTCGTATTTTGTACGAAACAAATACAAATTGAATTTCGGACACGAAATACGAATTTTCGGCTAATACGAAACGGAACGAAACAAATTTATTGACGGCGCCCATGTCTATCCCTGAATATGACGGGTGATCATGTGACTAATCCTGAGCTGGTGTTCGTTATTCTAGGACTGTGGCTGGATATCCTCTGTCTGTCTCTCTATCATTATATAACCTCCTACCAGGCCTGTGTGTGGTGAGGAGCGATAGCCGTGTTATCTCTCAGGGTGTTTGGTATTTGCTGTTAATCATTTACATTGGTATGAAGTCACTGGGTACAAGGCCAGAGAACACACCCAGCTGCTGTGTTCTGCTGCAGTAAGGAAGCAAAACTTCTCTGCTGGTTTCTGTTAACCCTCTAATGCCCCCCTCCCTCCCCAGGGCAGACCTTTAGTTCCATCAGTTCAGATGGTAACTCAGTGCTGTGAATTACCCGCTGATTGTGGAAGAATATGAAAAGAATATTTGGCAATGGTTTGGTATTTGTATATGCACATAGTATAAGGCGTGCCTCCCCACAGCGGCCAAGCCCAGCGTGTGACGTTCATGTTGACATCTCCTGAACTTTTGTCTTTGGAAAGGTTAGATATTTAAAGAGAAGTGCAGGTTTTGGGGGGGGGGGGCGGGGCAACAAAAACGGCCTACATGCTCACCTAGGTGAATGCAGCATTGATCCAATCCTGCATCTGTGCCCTGCCGTCTCTACGAAAAAGAGCGTAGCAATTTTTTTTTTGGGGCTTTTTTTTTTTTTTTTTACAGAAAAATATTTAAGGTGAAATTACACCGGACCCCCTCCTCTCCAGACCCCGATCCTGGTCAGCGGCAAGCTCCCGGTCTAAGCCCCGGTATATCAGCGTCAGGAGTCCGCGGCTTAAAAATCCACGCGTCTCCATAGCTGAGCGGATGGGCTATGTGGATGCTGATTGGTCGGCACCGTCCATGTCACGGCGCTGACCAATTACAATGCTCTGAAACGTTCCGCCTGACGAGGTGTGTTTTGGACATTAAGCTTGTGGGGGGGGGGGGATTTCTAAGCCCCGGACTCCTGACGCGGATATACCGGGGCTTAGAACGAGAGATTGCTGTTTTTCTGTAAAGGTGAACATGCCCTTTAAGCGTATTGGATGCGTTTTACAGCTTCAGGCATTTTTGTTTAGCTAATAGAAAGCACTAGGGCACAGGTGTCAAACACAAGGCCCGTGGGCCGAATCCGGCCCTTCATGCCATTTTCATGTGGCCCTCACACCTCTCCGGCAGGAGAGCTCCAGCCCTCCCCCTGGTCCTCCTCAAGACCCTTACTTTCTGCTTTCAAGCAATGCATCCAGCTTCTTCCCAGCAGCAGCATAAGGAAAGGGGGGTGCACTGTGATGTAAGGGAGGGTGGGGGACTCAACTTCTGATGGTGGGGGGGCTCTTGACATCTAATTAGTGCCGGGACAAGGTCATCCAGCGCCCAGGGCAAAGATGCCAAGCTGCACCCCCCTTTCCCTTAGGGTTAGGGTCAGGGTGCCCCCCATCCCTGCAAAAAAACCATTGCGCCAGGGGCAGCCGCTCCTCCTGCCCACCCCTTGTCCCGGCCCTGCATCTAATGTAAGGGGAGGGGATGCGCTGGACATCTAATCTTACAGATACAACCGGCCCTTTTGAGAACAATTATAATGCTGATGCGGCCCACAATGAAATCGAGTTTGACACCCCTGCACCAGGGGGAGGAGAGGGGGAGGAAATGTAGGGGTGGAGAGCTGCTGTTTGAGCAGGAAACAAAATACATTTATGAATATGAAACAAAAAAGAAAAATGACAAAATGCCAAGTCCAGCATTTCTATTGAACTCTTTGGGGCCGAAAACGCCTGTAATCTGCCAAAAAGCAGCTTATGTACTTTTTTTGAGCTTCAGGCATTTGTTTCAGGCGACAGAATGCTCAGATGTGAACGGGGGCCAATGAAATTAATAGGGATTTGGCTTGTTGAGCTTCAAGCAGAAAATTGCTCGGGTGTGATTTGGTGCCTTAAACCCAAATGATCAAAGATCTCTGATCGCTCGTTCTCCTTCCTCAGTGAGTAGAGAGCTGACGACTCAGCTGGTGGCTCTCTGCTGTCTCTCAGCGCTCACTGGAGTGCCGGACTGGGCAAGGGATAGGCATGCTCAGGCTCTTGGCGGCATGCTGGTCAGGCTTCTGGACAAAGTCAGGATCCCACCAGAGACTGGACTGGCTGAATGATGTCAGCTGACTGCGGACTTTAGCCCGCGGTCAGCTAAATATGGGTCAAAGGAGTGCAGTATCCTTCCAATGGGAGATGCTAATTGTTAGAAAACTGATATATATTTTTTCAAATCTTATACGGTTCTATCCTAGCCAGAGGCGTAGCTTAAAGCTTGTGGGCCCCGATGCAAAAGTTGACCTGGCCCCCCCCCATTACCACCCACCACTTCCTCTGTGCGTGCAGATACATCCACTGCACGCCAAGATACTCAATGTGGCTTAAGAGTTTTGAGTTCCCAGAGTTCCTCTTTACATCGGAGGATAGGGATCACCACTGGAGAATCGGAGGGCAGGGACCCCTGGCAGGTCACTTGGCAGAGCTCCTTTCCCATCCCAGCACTGTATACAGCTACACACACACCTGAAATCACATTCCTTTACACACAGTCTGTCAGTCTTCACAGGGTATATCTGGCTTTTATGTTTCCCTTCTGACCTGTGAAATTCTCTGGTCAGAATGGCAGTGTAGTTGCAGTAGGCAGATACACCCTGTGCACATAAAGGCTGACTGGCTGTGTTGTAAAGGAATGTGATTTCATCTTTGCGGAGGAGGAACAGTATAGAGTCGTGCTGTAATGAGAAAAAAGCTCAGCAGCAGGGCATAGCATCCAGGGCAGAGGGGGTGGTCAGGGGGCTTTGGGGGGGTGCAACTTAGATCTTTTAGGGTCAAAGCCATGTGACACAATCTGGAGGCTGCAGCCCTTCAGGGGCCCCCTGAGGAGGTGTTAAGGGATTTGTTTTGGCAATTTCTGAAGGTTTCTCTGTCAGTGTTGGCAGGTGTTGGGGGAAGGTCACCTCCCGGAGATGTGTCTTTTCCCCAGTTGTCAGGGAAGTGGGGTAAGCGGACATCCCCAGGTGGGTGGTACAGAGAATCCCAGCTGGTGACTAAGACACTGAGCGGTATCTTACCTTACCAGTGACATTGGTCCCATCGTGGCTATAGGACGGCACTCTCCTCCTCTTGCCTTGCTAAGCTTGGTTACCATTCCATGTTGCCAGCACACAACACAGACACTTCCCCATCCTGGGCTGTTCTCACCCCGTGCTCCTCTCCATTCAGGAAATTCCTCACAGCTTCTCCCCAGCCAATGAGATTGGAGGGGTGTGGACTGTGGAAGGCAAAGTAGAAGCCCAGTACTGGAGTGTGGTTGTGGGGCCCTAGGGCAGATCGGACCTGGACTTTGTGGAGGATATGATAATATGACAGGGAGGATGCTGGAGCTAGGGGTGGGGTTGCGATTGTGACCCCTGCTACGCCCATGATACTAGCCCATATTTATTTTTCCAACGCTGACTGCAACCCTCAACTGCCATGTCAAAATTAAACATGAGGGGGCAACACAAGCATAATCCCTGCACCACTACACTAAAATGAGGACAGATTATGCTCCTAAATTAACAAGTGTGTGTGTGTGTGTGTGTGTGTGTATCTGCTCCCGATTCTATGGCATGCGTGTGACAGACGCTGTACAGAGAGCAGTACGGTGGGGGCTGCATGCTCTGGATTCCTCGGCCCTGAAACGGGTCCACCTGCTTAATGTACAGTTATCAATATTCTATCGCATGTTCTGGGCTGAGAAGCAAACAGGTGATATGAAATCACTTAACATACATATTTGCCAGCACACCACGGATCTTCAACTAATGTCCAAAAATTATATTCAATGCGATCACATAATCACTTGACACCATGACCTCCCCTCCCCCATCCTTTTTTTTTTTTTTTTTTAAATCCTATCTTCTGGCTCCTTCAAACAGTGGCTCCTGAATCCTGCATTAATTTTTACACCCTGATTTATTTCACTTGTACCCACATCATAAAGAATTCTACCATTCCTTTTTCCTTTTTTTTTATTTTGTTCTCAGTGTTGCATAGGAGAAGAGGGTTGCATATTCTGCAAATTTGTATACGTGATGGCAACATAATGTATTTAAAAGGCTGAATTCATACTGTTGTGATGCATTGCTACCTCTTTATTTTGAATGGGCTGTCTGCACTTGAACCTTCTGCCTGCACTACTTTGGTGGCACATTGAGTAATCACATCTGTGTTTTGTGCTATGGCACAGGTGCAGTTTGCTTGGTGTACCATTATAAATGAATGGTGACGTGCAGTGAAACCTTTTTTTACTAGGAATTGCCATAGAGTAAATAAGCCCTAAACATTGAGGCATGCAGATTATTGACCATGAATTCTAAATACTGCTTTGTAGTAGATTTAAAAAAAAAAAATGTCCTGTATATTGTGCATCTGCTAGGTAACTGACCTGCAGAATTTCTTTTTATTTTGTCCTCTTTACAGACTGGACGTGTCTTCAGAGGCTGAAACCAAAGCCAGGCTTTCTTCTGAGTCTTTATCTGATAATACTTTTTTTGCTGCTTCTTTCTCTGGTGGGCAGATCACTTCTCCTCCTAATGCATCCAGCAGTGCTTACACTCCTCACTCCCTTGATAAAGCTGTGAAGACTGACAACACAAATGAGGAATCTACGGGCTCTTCTGATAACGGGAAGCCTTCTCTACCTTCATTTTGGAGATCTGGCAACTCTTCAAACAAACCTCCAGAACCTAAAGAGGTCAATGTTGTCGCCCCGTTTGGTGAAAAAAGCAAAGGAAAGAAAACTTATGTAAAGTCCCTTCTTGAGCAGATCACGGGCAAGCCGACCAGTAAAGATGAAGAGAATGTTGTGGATGAAGAACTTGTGAAGGGTATATTTCCTGTACACCAGAGCTTATCCGTCGAAGAGGATCCTGAATTTTTTCCAGAAAATAATCTTCGCACAGGAGTAGGGGATGATGGTGGCCGTCAAAATGAAGAAGTGGTGGCTAAGATCGATCAAGCTATAATACCTGAAGAAAGTAAAGACAAACCTAGTGCCGCTGTTAAAGATGTGCCAAAGCCACCACCAAGAGTGCAGCTTGCTTCCAATAAAGAAAAACCTGAAGAAAAGCAAGTGGTACCAAAACCGGCACCTAGAAGTGGAAAAGTAAATAAAGCTTTAGATTCGGAATCCACTACTTCTACACCAGATCCTCAGCCTATGGAGAGATCAATGCCTGAATCCATCGTAGAACATGCTGCTCGTGCTGGGGCTACTCCAGTTGATAGCCATATTAATTCAGAATCCATTGGCGCCAACCTAAAAATGGCCAGTCCATTGATTGAAGAATATAATTACAGACTTTCCGTCATTCCGGAAAATCCAGAAGTGGCTTCCGATGATGAGCTGCTAGACGCTAAAGATAAACAATCTGGTATCAAAGCACAAAAAGAGGGTGGCTCTGCAAAACAGATAAATGAAGAATCCTTGTATTCCTCGGAGGACTCCAAGGGGAAGCTCTCTGACGTTACAAATAGTGAAGTGAAAGCTGTAGTGGAGATAAGTGATTCGGCCCACCAACATCCACCAGAGATTCCCGCTTCCAACACCTATCCTAGTTCTTCATCCAATTCTGTTTCTCTTCCAAATGACAAAACTAACACTTCCAGCACAGAATCCCCAGCAAACCCAACCACTGATGATTCTGATAAGGAAAGCACTGGCAAGAAGAAGCTGCTGCGGGCGTGGGTTTCACCCTCTGAGACACATCCAATCCCTACAGTGCAGAGCGGTGGAGCAGTGTCTTCCAGACAAAGGTGAGATGACGGCCATAGTAACTGTTTTAATTTCTTTACCATTATTGTACATCTAATACTAGGTGTACTGATTGTAGAGCATAATCCCGGACGAGCCCCCAATTGTTTTGCTTCAGTCTATGAAGGGCAATTTGCAGTAAAGCAAGGAAGCTTAAACCTTTGTAGCGTATTAATCTGTTTTACTCAACAGGCTGCACTTAACACCGTAGGAAAAATAGTTCACAGCATACAAAGTATCACCTTCGCCTCTCTGGCATTTAGATCCACTTAAAAGGCCAGGAGGTGACGGTAGGCAAGGGTTGAAGCTTCAGTTTGGCTGGAAAGAAATTCTCTACGACTTTCCTGTAATGAAGGATGTCTGTGTGCAGGCGACTGGATCCAGGAGAAGTCTTCACTATAGGGATGTCAGGTCTTCTTCCTGGCTCTGAACATCTATCGGCTGCAAGAGCTAACAGCTTGAGGTAGTACAGATGGTGTAACAAGGACACCCCCCCCCCCTAAGAAACTTTTGTGTTACATGCAGTGTAATCCATGACAGAACTTTAATGGAAGGGGCAAATCCCCATTAGACCGGCCTGTACTTCTGTTCCTAAAGCTGTTAACCATGGCAGCTCCAGAAGTTCAGAGACTGAGGATGGCGTATCCCTGCAATGATTTCAGGGATCCAGCTTTCTGCACAAACACGAGACATCGTTCATTACTGGTAAGTGATGATACTAAAGTAGCAGTGAATTTCCATGGTTGCTGGAAAGTTGAAAAACCATGCTTTAATTTCTCGAGTCTCCAGTAATGTCCCTTCCATGAAAGTTCTTCACCATTAGGTATCTGCTAGAATTCTCCCCAACATGGACCAAATTTTTGGGAGAGTCAACTTTCTTTGTTTGGGGCGGTGGAGACAAACCCCCCCCCCCCCTTTCTGATTAGAGGTAGAATAGCCTGATTCAGCATACATGTCCTGTAATTAACTCCTACTGGGGGCAAATGTTCTGCTGTGTACATCCTCCTTTTTGAAGGTTGATCAACATTTTCATTGGCCAGCAATAAGGCTGTTTAAAGGGTGGATTCACCTTTACCAAAAAACTGCCTATATAGGTAAGGGGGCATCTGTAGAGAAAAAACAAACTGCAGCTTTCACAAGGTCCTTGATGGCCTACACCTATAGCAAAGGCATTATCCAACTTTGATCAAAGCTGCACAGTTTATCAAGAGGCACCCCTTACTAGAATAGGCAGTTTTTTGGTAAAGGTGAACTAACCCTTTGACTGTTGGCAGGACTTTCTGAATGGGCAAAATAAGGGAGTAAAATATGAATGGCCCTGGTCAGTGCAAAGATGTTCAGTTATCTCCTTTTTGCTCCTGTATTATGTTGGGTGTATTCCCTCTGCAGGAGCCCTTTCTCCCCCCCCTTTTTTTTTCTCCCCCCCCTTTTTTTTTCTCCCCCCCTTTTTTTTCTCCCCCCCTTTTTTTTCTCCCCCCCTTTTTTTTCTCCCCCCCTTTTTTTCTCCCCCCTTTTTTTTCTCCCCCCCTTTTTTTCTCCCCCCCTTTTTTTCTCCCCCCCTTTTTTTCTCCCCCCCTTTTTTTCTCCCCCCCTTTTTCCTTTCTTTTCTTTCTCTTCCCCCCTTTCTCTCTCTCCCCCTTTCTCTCTCCCCCCCTTTCTCTCTCTCCCCCCTTTCTCTCTGCTCCCCCCCTTTCTCTCTCTCCCCCCCTTTCTCTCTCTCCCCCCCTTTCTCTCTCTCCCCCCCTTTCTCTCTCTCCTCCCCCCCTTTCTCTCCTCTCCCCCCCCTTTCTCTCTCTCCCCCCCCTTTCTCTCTCTCCCCCCCTTTCTCTCTCTCCCCA